>CM054183.1:69642070-69682070 GCA_028829895.1 Sinotaia quadrata | reverse complement strand
ATCCTGATCACTATAACTCATCATTAGAAAGAATAGCGTTACTGTTGAGGAAAGTAACTCAGAGAACTTCCTCGTCATTGTCAAATATTTGTTTGTAGCTATTTTTAGACTTTCATTTTACTTTTTGGGGATCCACCCGACAATTGTTCCCCTAAAACAAAACGGCTTTCCAGGAATTAGACCTGCAAGAGGTTTTTCCTCTGTGCACATGCCTTAGTGTGCTTTTCATCACACATAACGCTTTGACTTAAGAGTTCCCTCCCCAGAGTGATCTCGTGACTCAGGGCATACGCAGTCGGGGAACAAACGAAAACTGTTTTCCTTTCAAAACCCGTTGTTAACGTGGTAGAAGAAATCTGATGAGATTGCTCTTGTCATGACGCAGACAGGAACACGCACGTACGTACATACACATACACGCACTTATCTGTAACGTAGAACTATTATGAGATCTAATTTGAATAATGGTAATAAAAATATATAAACGCTTATTTTTCTTATAAACGAAAATGTGTCAGGCACCTTGGTCTGTAACGACAATTTCCATTGTCCCTGTAAGACTGTTACATTGCGAAGTAAGAAGTCTTTAAACTGTTACATCGCGAAGTAAGAAGTCTTTAAACTGTTACATCGCACCACTATGTGCCTTGATAGACTTTGTGTAAAAACGTTGTTGACGTCACAGAAATAGCCGTAAGTTAAGGAAGTTTTATAGACTTATTGTGAAAACGTTATTGACGTCACAGAAATAGCCATAAGTTAAGGAAGTTTTATAGACTTATTGTGAAAACGTTATTGACGTCACATAAATAGCCTTTAATATCAATTTTACACAAGAATGACACAAACCTAAAATCAATTCACACTTTTTGCTGACTAGATGCAAGACCCATGACGTATGTTGCGTGACGTAAGATGCATGATGTGAGATGAGCGTTTCAAGTGTATGTAGTACGTGTTTCGAGCTGCACGCGGTGAACCATGGGATACATTGATTCTTTCCTCTTCAGTCGGTCGTCGTCACGTCTTTCACCTAAATGTAGAATTGAATAAACATGGAATTGAACGCACTTCAAAAGCCAATTTTGGTAAAAGTAAATTAAATTCAACTTAAAAAAAAAAAAAAAAAAAGAACTTTAAGTTTCAGGACATTTTCCTCAAGTACAAAACTCCCCCTCCCTCCCTTCTTTGAGAAGTGACGTCAGAGTGAATAGTTACACCACACAAATATTGAGTATTACGTCAGCTCACTCGTCTTAAAGTCACGTCGCCTAAAAAGGCTAGTTTTATCCCCGAAGTCAGAGTTAAGGAAACTAAACTCTTGGTGGATTTCTACCACAAATGTCCACGTACTCCTCAAACCCCACCCCATATTGAAATGAGCAACGTCACTTCAGTATTGTTGTAAATTTCTCGAGCTTACTCGTTTCACAGTGATTTCGATGTTTGCCGATCAGTGATATTAGGGAGCATATAATGTGAATGCAAGTTTGAGCTGTTATTTGAAGTCTTAATCACGCAATGTATGCTAGCTGTTTGAGCTGTTATTTGAAGTCTTAATCACGCAATGCATCCTAGCTGTTTGAGCTGTTATTTGAAGTCTTAATCACGCAATGTATGCTAGCTGTTTGAGCTGTTATTTGAAGTCTTAATCACACAATGTATGCTAGCTGTTTGAGCTGTTATTTGAAGTCTTAATCACGCAATGTATGCTAGCTGTTTGAGCTGTTATTTGAAGTCTTAATCACGCAATGTATGCTAGCTGTTTGAGCTGTTATTTGAAGTCTTAATCACGCAATGTATGCTAGCTGTTTGAGCTGTTATTTGAAGTCTTAATCACGCAATGTATGCTAGCTGTTTGAGCTGTTATTTGAAGTCTTAATCACGCAATGCATCCTAGCTGTTTGAGCTGTTATTTGAAGTCTTAATCACGCAATGCATCCTAGCTGTTTGAGCTGTTATTTGAAGTCTTAATCACGCAATGAATGCTAGCTGTTTGAGCTGTTATTTGAAGTCTTAATCACGCAATGTATGCTAGCTGTTTGAGCTGTTATTTGAAGTCTTAATCACGCAATGTATGCTAGCTGTTTGAGCTGTTATTTGAAGTCTTAATCACGCAATGCATCCTAGCTGTTTGAGCTGTTATTTGAAGTCTTAATCACACAATGTATGCTAGCTGTTTGAGCTGTTATTTGAAGTCTTAATCACGCAATGTATGCTAGCTGTTTGAGCTGTTATTTGAAGTCTTAATCACGCAATGTATGCTAGCTGTTTGAGCTGTTATTTGAAGTCTTAATCACGCAATGTATGCTAGCTGTTTGAGCTGTTATTTGAAGTCTTAATCACGCAATGCATCCTAGCTGTTTGAGCTGTTATTTGAAGTCTTAATCACGCAATGCATCCTAGCTGTTTGAGCTGTTATTTGAAGTCTTAATCACGCAATGTATGCTAGCTGTTTGAGCTGTTATTTGAAGTCTTAATCACGCAATGTATGCTAGCTGTTTGAGCTGTTATTTGAAGTCTTAATCACGCAATGTATGCTAGCTGTTTGAGCTGTTATTTGAAGTCTTAATCACGCAATGTATGCTAGCTGTTTGAGCTGTTATTTGAAGTCTTAATCACACAATGTATGCTAGCTGTTTGAGCTGTTATTTGAAGTCTTAATCACGCAATGTATGCTAGCTGTTTGAGCTGTTATTTGAAGTCTTAATCACGCAATGTATGCTAGCTGTTTGAGCTGTTATTTGAAGTCTTAATCACGCAATGTATGCTAGCTGTTTGAGCTGTTATTTGAAGTCTTAATCACGCAATGTATGCTAGCTGTTTGAGCTGTTATTTGAAGTCTTAATCACGCAATGTATGCTAGCTGTTTGAGCTGTTATTTGAAGTCTTAATCACGCAATGCATCCTAGCTGTTTGAGCTGTTATTTGAAGTCTTAATCACGCAATGCATCCTAGCTGTTTGAGCTGTTATTTGAAGTCTTAATCACGCAATGCATCCTAGCTGTTTGAGCTGTTATTTGAAGTCTTAATCACGCAATGCATGCTAGCTGTTTGAGCTGTTATTTGAAGTCTTAATCACGCAATGCATGCTAGCTGTTTGAGCTGTTATTTGAAGTCTTAATCACGCAATGCATGCTAGCTGTTTGAGCTGTTATTTGAAGTCTTAATCACGCAATGTATGCTAGCTGTTTGAGCTGTTATTTGAAGTCTTAATCACGCAATGCATGCTAGCTGTTTGAGCTGTTATTTGAAGTCTTAATCACGCAATGTATGCTAGCTGTTTGAGCTGTTATTTGAAGTTTTAATCACGCAATGTATGCTAGCTGTTTGAGCTGTTATTTGAAGTTTTAATCACACAAGGCATGCTTGTTTGAGCTGTTATTTGGAGTCTTAATCACACAAGGCATGCTTGTTTGAGCTGTTATTTGGAGTCTTAATCACACAAGGCATGCTTGTTTGAGCTGTTATTTGAAGTTTTAATCACGCAATGTATGCTAGCTGTTTGAGCTGTTATTTGAAGTCTTAATCACGCAATGCATGCTAGCTGTTTGAGCTGTTATTTGAAGTTTTAATCACACAAGGCATGCTTGTTTGAGCTGTTATTTGGAGTCTTAATCACACAAGGCATGCTTGTTTGAGCTGTTATTTGAAGTTTTAATCACACAAGGCATGCTTGTTTGAGCTGTTATTTGAAGTTTTAATCACGCAATGTATGCTAGCTGTTTGAGCTGTTATTTGAAGTTTTAATCACACAAGGCATGCTTGTTTGAGCTATTATTTGGAGTCTTAATCACACAAGGCATGCTTGTTTGAGCTGTTATTTGAAGTTTTAATCACGCAATGTATGCTAGCTGTTTGAGCTGTTATTTGAAGTCTTAATCACACAAGGCATGCTTGTTTGAGCTGTTATTTGAAGTCTTAATCATGCAATGTATATTCTTCCTTTATCCATTTCTTCCACTGTCAATTTGTCACCCACTCATTTTGTTTATCTTCATTATTCGTTTTAATTATTCTCAAACTTTATCTTATTCACCAAACTTCCGCACTTTCTTAAGTTTTCTTTCTTTCACAACTTTCATCTTTTTCATCAACACCCATTTCTTTCATCACCCTTCAACCCTTTCTTCTATCTACGTCATCAAATCTCCAAATTTTATAACTCTCCTGACGTCTTTAGTCACTGTCTCACATTTCATCTCTCACACCAGCTTTCTCTCTCTCTCTCTCTCTCTCTCTCTCTCTCTCTCTCTCTCTCACCAGCCCTGTCATTTTAAATAGCTTTACTCTCTCTCTCTTTCTTTCTCTCTCTCACCAGCCCTGTCATTTTAAATAGCTTTACTCTTTCTCTCTCTCTCTCTCTCTCTCTCTCTCTCTCTCTCTCTCAATCTCTCTCTCCAGATTTGTCATTTAAGCCAACCTTCATCTCTTTCTCTTACTCTCAAGTTTTGTCATTTTAACCAGCATTCATCTTCTTTCTCCATCCTTGTCATTTTAACCAGCAATAATCACCGTTGGAGCTTTCTTACCACTTTTCAACGTTTAAAATTAAATTTTGTCTCTTCATATTCACAGTACATTATAACAGTCAATATCATTATCTCAGCTGTTACAGACATAGTTCGTTACAGAAATATAATCATATAACATTACAACAATCACATACACATTTTAATGCAAAAGTCTCATTCACATAATATTACACCAGTCATATAAAATGTACGTTACAATAGTCACATACGCAAAACATAGAATTCAATGCACAATATTTTACAACCGTCAGCTCACAGTACGTTGCAATAGTCACGTTCACAATAAGGAATAAGATTTCAACATCCGAAATGTCCATAGATGCTACAAACACACACACACACACACACACACACACACACACACACACACACACACACACACACACATATATATGAGAGATTGAGAGGAAAAACGATATAAAGTGTTTGCTTTGAGATGGTTGTAGATTAAATCCAATAATAATACACTGTCATTATTACCCCCCCCTTCCCCTCTTTCAATAAGAAAGAGTAGATAACTCTATGATTATTACCTAGATCTCATGGACTATAGAGCAATACTTTTGCTGTCATCATCATCTGCTAAAATCGTTTGTGCTACTACAGCTGTTACGACAATAATTTAATGCCATTATTTTATTATATCGATCTTGTAGAGTCACCATTATTGTACTACATCGATCTTGTGTGTCATCATTATTATACCACATCGATCTTTTAACATCATTATTATTGTACAACAACGATCTTTTGTGTAATTGTTATTTTCCTACAAAGATCATGTCATTATTATTTTACTGTACTGACTACAATTATTAATATGTACTGAATATGCTATTGTCTTTATTAATTATTACTGTAATTTAGAGTCATTATTAAATATTATGACAAATTTAAAGTGAATACTAATTGCTTCAACATGCATTAGTGAAGTTGAAAGTTCATTAAGATTCATGTAAAGTAATGACAACAATAAAAATAGCAAATTCACTAAACGTTAGTGAGTGAAGTTGAAAGTTCATTAAGATTCATGTAAAGTAATGACAACAATAAAAATAGCAAATTCACTAAACGTTAGTGAGTGAAGTTGAAAGTTCATTAAGATTCATGTAAAGTAATGACAACAATAAAAATAGCAAATTCACTAAACGTTAGTGAGTGAAGTTGAAAGTTCATTAAGATTCATGTAAAGTAATGACAACAATAAAAATAGCAAATTCACTAAACGTTAGTGAGTGAAGTTGAAAGTTCATTAAGATTCATGTAAAGTAATGACAACAATAAAAATAGCAAATTCACTTCACGTTAGTGAGTGAGGTTGAAAGTTCATTAATGATTCATGTAAAGTGATGACAACAAAAAAAATAGCAAATTCACTAAACGTTAGTGAGTGAGAGAACGAAGTTTGATAACTTTCACAATGTGTTATATTACCATTTAGCTTTTGTGTGGCAATTATTGGGTCTTGAAATAAATTTCTAAGGATATACATTTAAACACATTGACAAACACAACGATGAATACTAAACAATCGCTCACAAACACAGACACAAAAGCAATTGTGAAATCTTCAGTCCAAACGAACCGAAATCTCTCGCATTTTACAGGTGTGTTTGTCAAGCATGTCGTCAGGTACATCGAGATATATAAAGCACCTTTGTTTATAGAGCAACTGTTCTAGTTATAGATTAGCTCGTTTTGAAAGTTTCACAGCTAAATAAATTGCGAAATCTCTGATACAGAAGACCGCAAACAGCCCCCGTTCCCCCTTTTTTCCATTGCTCAGGTCACTGTTTAAAAACTGCGCATGTGCGTTGCCTTGTGTTAGTTCACTGTTTACAAAACTCCACGTGTATTATACTCAGTTTACTGTTTACAAAACTCCACATGTATTATACTCAGTTTACTGTTTACAAAACTCCACATGTATTATACTCAGTTTACTGTTTACAAAACTCCACATGTATTATACTCAGTTTACTGTTTACAAAACTCCACGTGTGTTATACTCATTTTATTGTTTACAAAACTCCACATGTATTATACCCAGTTTACTGTTTACAAAACTCCACGTGTGTTATACTCATTTTATTGTTTACAAAACTCCACATGTATTATACTCAGTTTACTGTTTAAAAACTCCACGTGTGTTATGCAGAACTGTATATGCATGTTGTTTTGTGCTCAATTCAGTATTTATAAAAGTGTACATAATTATGCGTTTTCTGTGCTTAGTTCAGTGTTTACAAAACTGTTCATGTGTGTTGTTTTGTGCTTATTTCAGTATTAACAAAAACTGTTCGTGTGTTGTTTTGTGCTCATTTCAGTATTAACAAAAACTGTTCGTGTGTTGTTTTGTGTTCATTTCAGTATTAACAAAAACTGTTCATGTGTTGTTTTGTGCTCATTTCAGTATTAACAAAAACTGTTCGTGTGTTGTTTTGTGCTCATTTCAGTATTAACAAAAACTGTTCGTGTGTTGTTTTGTGTTCATTTCAGTATTAACAAAATTGTACACATGAATTATTTTGTGCTCAATTTAATGTTGACAATTAACAACAGTTCGTATGTTGTTGCGTGTTGTAACATTTTTATATATTTGAGTATTACCTTACTGGTGACTTATACTCATTTCATTATTACAATATTGTGTCTTGTACTCACTTCATTATTACAATATTGTGTCTTATATACTAATGTCATTATTACAATATTGTGTCTTGTACTCACTTCATTATTACAATAGACCAGGGTACGAAATGGATCGATTGACCTTTCTAAGTACGTTGGTTATTAGTGTGAACCAGCGGCAGAGCAAGATTTTTTTTTTTTATTTTTTATTTTTTTTTGGGGGGGGGGCCATTGTGCAGAGCTTCAGTGGTGGCCCCATAAGAGTACAAAAATAGACTCCGCTCGCTGCTTGGGGCCCACCATGACCGCTGGTGCATTGCACAAACTACACAATCCATTGCTAGGCCACTTGTGTGAACACACGAGTGTTCAGATTTCGATCTCTATGAAGGTGATGACGACAAAAGCAAGCTAATGTTATGCAATCTGGCAACCAGTGAAACACACGAGATGTGTTTGTCTTGAGCAGAGAAATAATGAACTCTGCTTTATATCATAATTAATTATGTCAGCCACACATACATACGTACACACACACACAAACGCGCAAGAAATAATGACTAGCTGTATGGGCATTATCCTATCTTTGTTACTGCATGAAGAACATCAAACGTTTTTAAGTATTTCTTAGTGTGTACGCGCCTGTGTCGGTGTGTATTGTTAGTACTGGGTGTGTAGTTGTGCAGATGCATATGTTTGTGTGTGTTTTTTTTTTATTATTATGATGATGGTGGTGGTGGTGGTGTGTGTGTGTGTGTGTGTGTGCGTATGCTTTGGTGTGTGTGCGTTTGTTTCTTTATTGGTGTATGTATTTGTGTTTGTGCTTGTACGTGTGTGCGTGATTATGTGTATGTATGTCTGAGAGAGTGCATGTGTGTGTGTGTGTGTGTGTGTGTGTGTGTGTGGATATGTCTGTGTGATATGTGTGCTTGTGGGTATTGGTGTGTGTGTGTGTGTGTGTGTGTGTGTTTTGGCGTTACATGCGTTTGTTTGTGCATGTGTATATCTCTATGTGCTTGTGTTTGCTTGTCTCTTTGTGTGCATTTTTTGTGTTTGAATGTTTTTGTGTTTGTTTGTGTCTTTTAGAGTGTTCTTTTTGTCTGTGCGAGTGATTTTTCTCTGTATCAGTGATTGCGTTTGTGTCTTTGCTTGTGTTTATGTGTGTGTGCGTGCGTGCGTGCGTGCGTGTGCTGCGTGCGTGCGTGCGTGCGTGCGTGCGTGTGTGTGTGTGTGTGTGTGTGTGTGTGTGTGTGTGTGTTGACAGGTCTGGCCTAACATCTTCCTTCTATCATGCAGCTTTTAGTTCCGTGTCCCAGATTTCGGTCATAAAGAAGTGTGGACGTCATGTGTTTGCTGTCCGCCATTCATTTTTGTAACACTACCTGAGACAGTCTGTGTAGATGTAATTTGTAAAATCTAAGTTGTACAGACAGGATAACAACAGGTTACAGGCTCATAATTTGTAAAATCTAAATTGTACAGACAGGATAACAACAGGTTACAGGCTCATAATTTGATATGTTTGTATAAATGCATTGTTTTGCGCTCGAGTTTTTACTTTTGAGTGTGTCTGTGGGTGTTTTCGAGTGTTTGCTTGTGATTGTGCTTTTGTGAGTTTGCTTTTAGAAAGCGTGGCATGCATATTATGCACACATTGAACTACTACAGACAATCACTGCACTCCGACAAGTTGGCCCAAAGTGTTGACAATGATTTGAACCTTGTTTTGTTTCGGAAGCCTTTTGAGACGAGGTGAGTGTGTGGTGAGCCTGCTGTCAGCCTTTTGAGACGAGGTGAGTGTGTGGTGAGCCTGCTGTCAGCCTTTTGAGACGAGGTGAGTGTGTGGTGAGCCTGCTGTCAGCCAGTTGAGACGAGGTGAGTGTGTGGTGAGCCTGCTGTCAGCCTTTTGAGACGAGGTGAGTGTGTGGTGAGCCTGCTGTCAGCCAGTTGAGACGAGGTGAGTGTGTGGTGAGCCTGTTGTCAGCCAGTTGAGACGAGGTGAGTGTGTGGTGAGCCTGTTGTCAGCCAGTTGAGACGAGGTGAGTGTGTGGTGAGCCTGCTGTCAGCCAGTTGAGACGAGGTGAGTGTGTGGTGAGCCTGCTGTCAGCCAGTTGAGACGAGGTGAGTGTATTGAAGACCTGCTCTCATTATGCCTTCAACCTTGGCTTCGCTTCTTATCTTTGGAGCTGTTATTTTCTTTGAAGCTGTCATTTTCAGTGACTTGAAATTTCGACGCTTAACGGAGAAAAATAGAAACTATAGACTCTAGTGCTATTTTCCATAGTCCCTAATGTCACCCTGACAACAGGAATGACATTAATGTCACTAGGAATAAAGACAATAATGACACTAGGAAAACAATGACAACGAAATAATAATATAAGCGGCAATTAGAATGCTAATAATAATTATAACAATAATAATAACAATGAGAGATCTAATATTAATAACAACAGCAATAACAGAAATAACCCTTGCTCTGTTATGATTTCAAGCATTAACACATCAACAGTAATAATGATACAGTTAATAGTGAAATAGAAATAATGATACAGTTAATAGTGAAATAGAAATAATGATACAGTTAATAGTGAAATAGAAATAATGATACAGTTAATAGTGAAATAGAAATAATGATACAGTTAATAGTGAAATAGAAATAATGATACAGTTAATAGTGAAATAGAAATAATGATACAGTTAATAGTGAAATAGAAATAATGATACAGTTAATAGTGAAATAGAAATAATGATACAGTTAATAGTGAAATAGAAATAATGATACAGTTAATAGTGAAATAGAAATAATGATACAGTTAATAGTGAAATAGAAATAATGATACAGTTAATAGTGAAATAGAAACAACAACAATAAACCGATAGCAATGTAAAATAACACCAGTATATATGAAAGATGTATGATAATAATGAAGACAGTAAAAAAATCAATACGTGGAGTAATAATAAGATAATAATGAAGACAGTAAACAAATCAATACGTGGAGTAATAATAAGATAATAATGAAGACAGTAAAAAAATCAATACGTGGAATAATTATAATAAGATAATAATGAAGACAGTAAACAAATCAATACGTGGAATAATTATAATAAGATAATAATGAAGACAGTAAACAAATCAATACGTGGAATAATTATAATAAGATAATAATGAAGACAGTAAACAAATCAATACGTGGAATAATTATAATAAGATAATAATGAAGACAGTAAACAAATCAATACGTGGAATAATTATAATAAGATAATAATGAAGACAGTAAACAAATCAATACGTGGAATAATTATAATAAGATAATAATGAAGACAGTAAACAAATCAATACGTGGAATAATTATAATAAGATAATAATGAAGACAGTAAACAAATCAATACGTGGAATAATTATAATAAGATAATAATGAAGACAGTAAACAAATCAATACGTGGAATAATTATAATAAGATAATAATGAAGACAGTAAACAAATCAATACGTGGAATAATTATAATAAGATAATAATGAAGACAGTAAACAAATCAATACGTGGAGTAATAATAAGATAATAATGAAGACAGTAAAAAAAAAAATCAATACGTGGAATAATTATAATAAGATAATAATGAAGACAGTAAACAAATCAATACGTGGAATAATTATAATAAGATAATAATGAAGACAGTAAACAAATCAATACGTGGAATAATTATAATAAGATAATAATGAAGACAGTAAACAAATCAATACGTGGAATAATTATAATAAGATAATAATGAAGACAGTAAACAAATCAATACGTGGAGTAATAATAAGATAATAATGAAGACAGTAAAAAAAAAAATCAATACGTGGAGAATCGTTAGTACCGTGAATACTAGACAAAATCTAAACAGTAAAATAACAGTAATTTTCAAGCTTGTGTTGTACATTTTTTTAATTTTGGAATTAAAGTGCCTTAAATTGATTTCACACATAAGTCAGGCAAACGACTTAGACATGAACAGATACAATGGCGTTATGCGAACGCAAAAATATTTTTATTTCGCGCATCGCTCGCTTCTAACAAGTCAAATTTACTTGGCGAAAGGGGTGGGGTGGGTGGAAAAGTAAGATGATGAATTAGGATTTGAAGTGTGATAAATGTTAAAAGGATGAGGAGAACATAATGTGAGTGTTAAAAGTGTTATTTTTAAAACTGCAATCAGTCTCGACGAAGAGCCAGTACACTCCGAAAAAAATTTCGAAGAAGGAACTTCCTGAATAGGTTTACAAATTTAGGGTTTCTGAACGCCTTCCTGAATAGGTTTACAAAATTAGGGTTTCTGAACGCATTCCTGGAAAAGAAGAGAGAGACATAGGGGGAATGGAGTGGGGAGAGATATCCACACTCGAGATTTCTTTCTTTGTTTCAGTTCGGATCACACCCCAGTTAACAGTGGTCTAGCGTAGTTTCAGTTAAGATCACACCCCGGTTAACAGTGGTCTAGCGTAGTTTCAGTTAAGATCACACCCCGGTTGACAGTGGTTTAATAGCGTAGTTTCAGTTAAGATCACACCCCGGGTGACAGTGGTCTAGCGTAGTTTCAGTTAAGATCACACCCCGGGTGACAGTGGTCTAGCGTAGTTTCAGTTAAGATCTCACCCCGGGTGACAGTGGTCTAACGTAGTTTCAGTTAAGATCTCACCCGGGTGACAGTGGTCGAGCGTAGTTTCAGTTAAGAATACATGGAATGCAAACGAGGAAGCGTCATCTTCTACTGCTTGTGGAGATGGAAATTAAAACTTCGGGCAGTGTTTTGTAAATCTACTTGTGGAGATGGAAATTAAAACTTCGGGCCGTGTTTAGTAAATCTACTTGTGGAGATGGAAATTAAAACTTCGGGCCGTGTTTTATAAATCTACTTGTGGAGATGGAAATTAAAACTTCGGGCCGTGTTTAGTAAATCTACTTGTGAGGAAATAGATCGCTTCAGGTCTTGGCATTTTTTTAAAAAAGGGTTGAAATTTTAATGTGTTGTTTATAGAGTTGTATAATTTTTAGGTCATAATGTTGTGCACTGGGGTTATAGATTACTCTAGTCATGTTCTGTGTGTAATAGATTTGTAGACTTGTGTACTGGTGTTATAGATGACACTATTCATGCTGTGTGAAATAGATTACACTAGTTATGTTGTGTGTAATAAATTACACTAGTCATGTTGTGTGTAATAGATTTGTAGACTTGTGTACTGGGGTTATAGATGACACTATTCATTTTGTGTGTAATAGATGACACTAGTCATGTTGTGTGTAATAGATGACACTAGTCATGTTGTGTGTAATAGATGACACTAGTCATGTTGTGTGTAATAGATGACACTAGTCATGTTGTGTGTAATAGATTACACTAGTCATGTTGTGTGTAATAGATGACACTAGTCATGTTGTGTGTAATAGATGACACTAGTCATGTGTGTAATAGATGACACTAGTCATGTTGTGTGTAATAGATGACACTAGTCATGTTGTGTGTAATAGATTTGTAGATTTGTCGTATTGTTTGTTTAATGCGTGCCTACCTTTAGGCGTATCGCTTCTAACTTTGCCTGCCCGTTTGTTTAAATGTATTTCGATATGAATTGATAGTTGATATTTAATTACTCATTCATTCTAATCTAAAAACATTAGGTCACATCCGGGAACAAATTGTATACTATTCTTAATCTTTAGAAATCGTGACAACGCCTCCCATCCGGAAACGCAGAGTTAACATAGTATACTGCAGTCGGTGAACAAAGGCATACGGCAACAGTTTGCGATAACGATAGTGCAAACATGACGTGAGTGTAAAACAACACGTCACGTGCTAACGAAATGAGAGAACGACTTACTGCGATGTATGAATTTCAGTGAGTCACCTAGCTTATGTGCTGGTTGTGCTGATAGTTAAGGCTAAAATAACGATTTCTGATATTTGGATTTTATCAGCAGTTAAAGAACAATGCGCTTTAATCAATACCAACTGCACTGCTTTTTGCTTGGGTGCTATAAATAGAATTATTGAACTAACTGCATTTTAACTAGGCACTATAAATCGAAATAAAGGACTGACTGCATTCTATCTGGGGAGCTTTTAAGAGAAGAAATACATGTAAAAACAATTTTCTTCTAGCAATTTACCTAAAACGGACAACAAAGTAGTTATTACGACACTACGTTCTTAAATAAAAAGTATTATACGATCTAATAAATATCATTATAAATAATCTCACGTGATGTGCGTTCTAGTAGACAAAAATAAAGAACGATTACCTTTATTACTATCTAACAAATGGAAATAAATAGTGATAAGACATAACATTTTAATTAGAATTAGTGATTATGTCTTATATATTTGAATAGCTAGAAATAGTGATTACGTCATATATATTTTAAGTGAAAGAAATGGTGATTACGTCACATACGTTTTAATAGCTAGAAATTGTGATTACGTTATATACATTATAATTGCAAGAAATACTGATTACGTCATATAGGTTTCAATAGCTAGAAATCGTGATTACGTCATATACGTTATAATTGCAAGGAATAGTGATTATGCAAGATACGTTTTAATAGCTAGAATAGTGATAACATCATATACGTTCTAAAAATTAAAACTAGTGATTACGGGTCGTGTGACGCCAACGACACACCTGTAGTGGAATATGATTATTATTTAATCATCCATAACTAATTGCAAGTGATGAGCTCTTATGTTATTAATAATTCTCCGGAAGCCACCAATCGTCTCTCTCACTTGGCAGATATGCGGGCGCTGTAAATATTTTCTCTCGTCCATATAAAAGACGAACATTTATCGTCACACAATATTTCCATTGGTGAAAAACTTCGTGTTTTAATCTATGTTTAGTGAGCCCCCATCCACTCACTATCTCTTCCAACATAAGGTTATCAATATGGGTGTAAAAAGGTCAATAAATTTATCAAATCAACAATCAAATATACATATTAGTAAATACAATGAAAAGATTACCTGACATCAATGTTTCCATGAACCATGTTTGAATAATTTCAATGCCTATACAGTCTTCATATATATCCAAACACACAATTTTATAGGGTAATTCTTATCAGAGAACAGATCAGAGTTATATAGTGATGTTAGTTTGTAGATCAGAGTTATATAGTGATGTTAGTTTGTAGATCAGAGTTATATAGTGATGTTAGTTTGTAGATCAGAGTTATATAGTGATGTTAGTTTGTAGATCAGAGTTATATAGTGATGTTAGTTTGTAGATCAGAGTTATATAGTGATGTTAGTTTGTAGATCAGAGTTATATAGTGATGTTAGTTTGTAGATCAGAGTTATATAGTGATGTTAGTTTGTAGATCAGAGTTATATAGTGATGTTAGTTTGTAGATCAGAGTTATATAGTGATGTTAGTTTGTAGATCAGAGTTATATAGTGATGTTAGTTTGTAGATCAGAGTTATATAGTGATGTTAGTTTGTAGATCAGAGTTATATAGTGATGTTAGTTTGTAGATCAGAGTTATATAGTGATGTTAGTTTGTAGATCAGAGTTATATAGTGATGTTAGTTTGTAGATCAGAGTTATATAGTGATGTTAGTTTGTAGATCAGAGTTATATAGTGATGTTAGTTTGTAGATAACTTTGTCTAGGCGATTGCTGCAATAGTCTTTCGTGCACTTTCATAACAAAGTCACAAGTTCATTGTCACAATACAACTGTCAGTTCTTCACAAGTTTCTCTTGCAAGTTGTAAAACACTGATCAGCTGCTATTCTCTCGAGGTTAATCTGGTGGTCCTCTGCCATATTAGTTCCCTCAAGCAGAACAACAGTATATAATATTATTATTAATTAATCACCCAAAACTAATTACAAGTGATGAGAATCTTAATTTATGTTATTAATACTTCTCCAGAAGACAGAACTCATCTCTCTCTCTCTCTCTCTCTCTCTCTCTCTCTCTCTCTCTCTCTCTAATTAAAAATATAAATAATTATAGTCAATAATTATTGCGACAGTTTAAACGACAAAGGATCTCTTTAATTATGAGAATATTATCCTCTCTCTCCACGTCTATGATAGATACTTTACAATTTGCAGGCAACGGACTGAAATAGAAAACCTCCCATATCTTTTCCAGAGAAATTTCCAGCATTGTAAATAAATACTACAGAATAACTCTGACCCGGCAATCGTCCAACAGAGTAGTAAACACCCTCTTCAAAGGTCTACACCCGTATTATTAATTATTATGCCCACCCCCTCACTACTCATGATCTTTTAACCCAGAGAGGTTGAGGGTGTTGATAAAGAAATAGAATTTATTAATACTACAGATAACTACATACTACACAGCAATTCGACATTGATCAAGTACAAACAATGACATATACAACAAATACCAGAATCAAAACACTTAAAACCTAACCAACTACAAATCAAAATACGTCCTGTATGCAATCCAGAGCAAATCCAAAGTTAGTTATGGGTATATCATTATTACTATTTTTCTCTTTTAGTAGTTTACAACCTCTTTTACCCACTCAACTGCTCCCCTCCCCCAATCAGTCGCAACTGGATTGATTTGTCCCCCCCTGTAAAGACCCCTGTAAAGTTCTTTTCTTTTCACTCAAGTGTGCCACGAGCAAGAAAGGAATAATTTTTAAAAAGAAACAGCTAGGCTCTTGCTGTGGACAATATTTTATTATTATTATTTTTTAATCATTTCGTAACCTGTCGAATTTGAAAAGCACTCTATCTAGAACCAAACAACCAATGAAAAGCGCTCTGTCTAGAGCCAGACAACCAATGAAAAGAGTTTGTGGCGATGTGCGTAAGTACTTGAAATAACATTACCGAGAACTGTACGTGGATTTCCGGTACAACGGAATGCCTATATAGGAGGGAGAAGGGTGAGAGGGTGGGGCTGAAGGAAAAATGAAACAGGATCCGAACTTTCCAACACGTGCCGTTTGTGAATGAACGTGATTCGTTCGAATCGTGTGAATTGGGACTTGGACGGGGTCATGTCACACTGATACGACTCACGCTCATACAGAGTAACGAAATAAGACTGAAAACGTGTCAATGTGAAAGTAGAATCTTCGCTCTTGACGTCACGAGATTACGACGGCCTTATTCAGTTTTCCCTCAGGTCAATTTGCATCACGTCCGCTTTTCCCATTGCTGAAATTATTTACCTTATTTATTTATTTGTTATTTGTTATTTGTTATTTATTTACTTGTTTGTAGCTGATTTTATTATTATCATTTACCTTATTGTTTGTAGTTGATATGATTATTTACTTGTTAGTAGTTGCTGATCTTGACCTATTCATCATTGAAATTAATATCCTAGCCCGTTGAGGAATTCCTGGAATGCGGCTGACAACGACATCGTTTATAAGCCCAGACTGAGCAATGCGGAGGGTATTGTTCTGTTATTCTCTTCTTACGGTCACACTGGCCTAGAGTGTTATCGACACACGACACTATAACATGTTTTGTCGTCGAGTAGACAAAATCAATCTTAATAATTACTAAAGAACGTAAAAATGTTCTTATATACTAATCCATCTTTAAAGTGTGTAAATAAGGCGTCAAACACCCACAATGTGATGAAATCAAACACCCACAATGTGATGAAATCAAATAAGCACAATGTGATGAAATCAAATAAGCACAATGTGATGAAATCAAATAAGCACAATGTGATGAAATCAAATACCCACAATGTGATGAAATCTGTTTCGATTAGATGACGTTTTTACTGAATCAGATGTGTCCTAATATATCCCGTAGTAATTAAAAAATATATTTATAATTCAGGCCTACGATCCAGTTACTGAATAAGATGTGTCCTAATATATCCCGTAGTAATTAAAAAATATATATAATTCGGGCTTACGATCCAGTTACTGAATAAGATGTGTCCTAATATATCCCGTAGTAATTAAAAAATATATATAATTCGGGCCTACGATCCACACGAGGACGTCTCCTACTGGTCAGGTATCCGATTTAACACCCAGTCAGTCAGTCCGATTGTGTGATTATGTCACCTTGCAGACACCCTCTTATCGTGATAGCCATTAGAAGCGTCACGAATAACCCGACAGCAAGACAAAAAAAAAAAAAAGAAGAAAGAAACAGACCAAATCGAAAACTAGGCCAAATGTACGAACCGTGGGGTTTTCCCGGCCGGTGAGTGGGTGGTAGAGGGGAGCTAGTGCAAAGCTGTTGCCTTGCAGACCGGGTTGTTTTTGACTCGGCAGCCCTGATTAGATACGATCGCACTTGCAAACTACGGCCAACTGGTTTTCGACAGCAGCAAAAAGTAGTTACCATAGGAGAGGGCCCTTAATTTCCTTGCATGAATATTTTATTCGCCGACTAATTATACATGTACTGTCGATCTAAATCGATTAGTCTCGTAACTGTAATGCGAGTGTTTCCGGCCAAGGCCAACAACTCTCACATCCTCATCGCGCTGAGAGTAACACTAGTTTTTGATTATGTTGATCCAAGTACGTGCGAAGTGGGCAGGAGGCGACTGATGAGCATAAAACAGAAATAATGATGAGCCGCAAAACCATGTCATCAATGGCAGTTCTTTGATCTTTATTGTTTTAATTTTTAGTGGGGGGGGGGTAAGCTCTTCTTCTATTTGTGCATATTTTGTTTGTTTGAAAAACTGTAAAGTAGGCTACTGATCACTTAATCTTCTGTTCAGTTTGGAAAACTTAACGTCTCCCCAATGAGCGTTGCCTTGGTAACGCTGAGTACGAGTTCCATCTTTTATCACAGACATTCCCCATAGCAGACGATAACATTTCAGTGCGCTGTACATTAACACGTCACAGACGATAACAGTTCAGTGCGCAGTACATTAACACGTCACAGACGATAACATGTACATAATATATTGTAAAACAGAAAATGCAATCCAGACATATTATAATTATTTTTTCTATATTATAATGCATAAATTTTACTTCTGGCCTAGTTTTAAGAAGGTCAAACTGTGTAGTAAGAGTTGTGTAATAAAATTTTTTGTGAATAGCTGCATTTAACAGGTCCGTAAGTGCTGCCATGGAGAACTCTGTTACGTAATTGCACGCCTAGCAGGACGGGAGAGATGAGACCTGCATGTGCCTAGAGAAATTCTATAGACCTAACTAACTTAGGGGACACCGAGAGAACAGTAACTCAACTGTGACTATGCAGACAAAGTGGGAAGACTAAGGGCAGTAATTAAATCCCAGAGGTAGACGCTAAGTTTTAGAGCATGTTTTCAGAAAAGGAGGAAATAAGACGGGCTTTCATTCAAACTCCGACCACCACCGCAGAGAACAAGAAAACCCAAACTCTCACGACCACTCCAAAAAGCAGAGAGACACAAACTACGAACAACGACGACGACGACAAACCAAAAAGCACAGGATAACAACCAAACTGACCAGACACGCCGACATTCAGCACAGCGATCATCACCAACGACACGCAACAACACACACTACATCTACTCGGCACACAACTACCCCCCGCCCTCTCCAGAAACAAGTGAGAAGAGGAAGTTTTCTCCAGAGGCCCTCCAAAGCTCAAAATATCTCTGGTAAAGGCTTATTACTGCATCCTCTGGAGAAAAGTCAGCGAAAAAAATAAATAAATTAATCACTCTAAAAGCAGTCCCGCGTCGCTGACTATTTCGCGGTCAAAGAAGCATAAAGGTACGTCTGGTATATCTGTAATAATACTTTTCAATAAACAGATTTTATTGTATTTTATTTCATTCTTGTTGTGAATTCTTGTGAACTTTTTGAATTATTGTAAACTTGTAATTTTATTCTTGATTGAAGAATTAAATGTACAAACTTGTAAAGAAATTAATTATGAGAACGAGAATAAGGTTACAGACTTAACACAGTAAAACCGAGCATTGATGACAATAAAACCGAGCAGTGATGACACTTAGTAAAACCGAGCATTGATGACACTTAGTAAAACCGAGCATTGATGACACTTAGTAAAACCTAGCATTGATGACACAGTAAAACCGAGCAGTGATGACACTTAGTAAAACCTAGCATTGATGACACAGTAAAACCGAGCAGTGATGACACTTATTAAAACTGAGCATTGATGACACTTAGTAAAACCGAGCATTGATGACGCTTAGTAAAACCGAGCATTGGTGACACTTAGTAAAATCGAGCATTGATGACACTTAGTAAAACCGAGCATTGATGACACTTAGTAAAACCGAGCATTGATGACGCTTAGTAAAACCGAGCTTTGATGACATTTAGTAAAACCGAGTATTGATGACACTTAGTAAAACCGAGCATTGATGACACTTAGTAAAACCGAGCATTGATGCATGAAACATCATATATGTGTTACAGCTTTAGAAGTCAGTTTCGAGTTCCACCACAAATCTTCCAAGGTGCAACCAATATTTCAAGGTTCGACCGATATTCCAAGGGTCAACCGGTATTTCAAGATTCTGCTACAATCAAGGCCACTGTTAGTCTACAGAAGACAATGGAAGCAGCCAGTAAGCAGAGAATTCTTGTCAGGACTCTGGCCCTCAACTCTATGAAGAGGTACCTAACACTGTGTGGAGGATACATGTGACATAAACGGGGAGTTTGTGGTCAAGGACATTTTCAGAGCCAGGAAGGTGCTTAGTCTGGGAGACAGGCATCAGTGATGAAGATTCATAAGTATCAACGTGAGTACTCGTCAGAGTGTGGAGAACAGTGTAAGCCTAATGAGAGAATCAGAACAGTCACAGAGTTGGTGGCAAGCAAGTTAGCTAGACCCTATTTAGACTCCGAGACAATTGGAACAGGAGTGTGGAAATAAGCAGGGCCGTTTATTACACTCAAGACTGGTGTAATACTATATTAACTGTGTGTAACAAGTGCGTCTATATTTGTGTCAGTGACTGTAACTTTAACTTGTGTGATTCCTTGGACGATATACGTGTGCTAGTCAGAACTGTTCTGTGGATTGGCATCAGTATCCAGAATCGTTGCCAGCCAATCTGCTCGACTCTACGGAGACAGAAATTATCACACGCAGATAAAACCCGGGTGAATCAAGTATATGCTCATTAGTGTCTGTAACTTGTTCTGTGATTATTTGTCATTTCTCATATTCTTATTTCTACTTTTCTTATAGTCATTGTAGCGACTGGAATTACTGAATGATTTATTTTTCTAATTGATTAAGCTTATTGCAGTAATTATTTGAGAGATCTGTGATCTCTATTCTATGAAGTGCATTGCCTTATGTGATTATTGAGATTGTTGTAAAACCTAAATTTATTCATTGCCTGTTATTTAGTATTTAATAAATTTTGTTGAATTTACCTTTCCAATCTCGTTAAATTCTTTAGAGAGGTAATGTGCAGGGGTATCAGAGGTGGAGGCTTGCCAATGACGTAATAACTTGATGACAAGACAGTCACACACATTTTTAGGAATAGGTCCCATGTTGCTGGAATTGGACTTTATGTGTGGGGCGGAAGTAGAAGGACTTAACTGACGTGAGTAGTACCTTTACTTCAGACAAGTAACACCTGGGTAAGGGAGGTAATTAGAGATTACTTATCTAGGGTTTGATTTAGTCACTCCAGACCGCAAAGATGAAGACCCCGTCGAGGGTGATTGCTTATTAATAATTGGAGAGAATGATTATTAATTTGCATGTGAATAAATATTTATTAATATAAAATATTTGTTACCTAAGAAACAATTAAACCCTTTTACATATATTAACACACGTCATAAATAGTCCCCATGGCGTGTAATATATGAACACACATCACAGGCATTCCTCACAGCAACTGATAACAGCTAAGCAAAGCTACTTTAACTTGGCCAGATAATTATGAGCACCTCTGTACAACTTTCACTTTTGTCGACCTTTCCAAGAAACTCACATAGTTTGCGAAATTTAAAAAAAAAAAAAAACATTGTTAACGTTGTTAGCTTTGATCTGTGTTAATATATTTCACACACACACACACACACACACACACACATTCAATCTGACTGAGTATAGCATTATACAGTGGTATTGTATACATTATCTGTTTCATATACACAGTACAGCTAATACTTCTAAGGAAGTGCTCGATGTCAATTGAGTATTTATAGCAGCTATACCTCTAGTGTTGTATTTGTTAGTTTTGAATACATAACACAGCTCTACCTTTAGTGTTGGATTTGTCAGTTTTGAAGACATAACACAGCTATACCTCTAGTGTTGTATTTGTCAGTTTTGAAGACATAACACAGCTCTACCTCTAGTGTTGTATTTGTCAGTTTTGAAGAGATAACACAGATAACACAGCTCTACCTTTAGTGTTGTATTTGTCAGTTTTGAAGACATAACACAGCTCTACCTCTAGTGTTGTATTTGTCAGTTTTGAAGACATAACACAGCTCTACCTCTAGTGTTGGATTTGTCAGTTTGAAGACATAACATAGATAACACAGCTCTACCTTTAGTGTTGGATTTGTCAGTTTTGAAGACATAACACAGCTCTACCTCTAGTGTTGTATTTGTCAGTTTTGAAGACATAACACAGCTCTACCTCTAGTGTTGTATTTGTCAGTTTTGAAGACATAACACAGCTCTACCTCCAGTGTTGTATTTGTCAGTTTCAAACACGGTTCATTATAGGTAATTAACTCAAGACTGTCATGTGTAATACTGACACAGTGGACGTATATGCCATATATCTGACTTTATGTTTTCCTGACTGATGTCCATTAATCTTAAAATCATCTTAACTATGTCTATTAATCATAATATCATCACTATGTCCACTATCCTAACATCATCTTGACTATGTCCATTAATCCTGACATCATCTGAACTATGTCCATTAATCCTAACATCATTTTGATTGATGTCCATTAATCCTAACATCATCTTTACTGTGTCCATTAATCCTGATATAATCTTAACTATATCCATTAATCCTTACATCATTTTAACTATATCTATTAATTCTAACTTCCTCTTAAATATGTCCATTAATCCTAATATCATCTTAACTCTGTTCATTAAT
Source organism: Sinotaia quadrata (assembly GCA_028829895.1). Taxonomy (NCBI): domain Eukaryota; kingdom Metazoa; phylum Mollusca; class Gastropoda; order Architaenioglossa; family Viviparidae; genus Sinotaia; species Sinotaia quadrata. Next base: position 69,659,805 of record CM054183.1, on the reverse strand, counting down.
CCTAAAATCATCTTAACTATGTCCAATCATAATATCACCTTAAATATGTCCATTAATCCTAAAATCACCTTAAATATGTCCATTATCCTAACATCATCTTGATTGATGTCAATTAATCCTGATATCATCTTAAATATGTCCATTACCCTAACATTATCTTAACTATGTCTTTTAATTATAATATCATCTTAATTATGTCCATTAATCCTTACATTATCTTAACTATATCAGACTTTTTTAGGCATACAAAAGACTGATAATACACATTCAAGAGACTTAGGGTATGCAAGAGTCTGATAATACACATTCAATAGACTTAGGCATGCAAGAGTCTGATAATACACATTCAACAGACTTAGGCATGCAAGAGTCTGATAATACACATTCAATAAACTTATTACAGTCCATTAGTGTAAATTTGATAGATGTTCAGTAGACTTATTAGAGTCCATTAGTGTAAATTTGATAGATGTTCAGTAGACTTATTACAGTCCATTATTAGATGTGATAAATGCTAAATAGACTTGTTCAATAGACTTATTAGATACTATTAGTGGATTAGATATTCAATAGACACATTAGGGTCTATTAGTAGAATTGATAGATGTTCAATAGACTCATTGGCATCCATTTGTAGAAATGATAGATGTTCAATAGATTCATTAGAGTCTATTAATAGACTTGGTAGTGATTGTCAGGCTTTTTACATTGGATTTAAATTCGCTTAGTTTTCATTTGGGAAAATTTAACAGACTTATTGAGAATTGCCAATTGAGATAAATGTTTTTGTTTTTGTTAGAGCGATTGAACAGATTTGCTTATAACTGTCAGTTTAGAGATAGTGAAGGAATTTCTCAATAGATTCACTGGCGCTAGTGAGATTAGAAACTTTCAATATGTTTACTGATAGATGTCACTTTAGAGACATTCCCGTAGATTTGTTACAGACATTCAAAAGATTTACTGACAATTGCTAATTAATGGCCATTGAATAAATTTGTTATAGCGATTCAATAGATTTGTTGTAGACTTTCAATAAATTTACTGACAAAATAATGTCAATTTACAATCAGCAGACTTTTATTAAGCATTTAGTGGATGCATGCAATCAAAGTCTTGTTACGGCTATCTTGTTATGGAAAGTCAATGTCTTTTTATGGATAGGCAATGCCTTGTTATGGATAGTCAATATCATGTTATGGACAGTCAATGTCTTGTTATGGATAGTCAATATCATGTTATGGATAGTCAATGTCTTGTTATGGATAGTCAATATCATGTTATGGATAGTCAATGTCTTGTTATGGATAGTCAATATCTTGTTATGGATAGGCAATATCTTGTTATGGATAGGCAGTGTCTTGTTATGGATAGGCAATGTCTTATTATGGATAGGCAATGTCTTGTTATGTATGGGCCGTCAATGAACTTAACGATTTCTGCCGAGTGTCGACAGAATGATTAGATCAATGTTAAATCCCGATTTACGAAAAACGCTATAAAGAACACAAGTACTTTCGTTTTGCTGCGACTACAGAGTGATATCTAGTGACGTCATGAAAGTGACAGACGGACGCTCATAAAATCCACGTAACCAAAGCTGCTTAGTTTCTGGGAACTTTGCATTATTCAGAAGTGGCAATCTAAGTAAGTTGCCTAGACAAGAAAGCCGGTTCGAACTTGAATTCAAAATTGTTGAAATTTAACTGCTGAGAGAAATACGAAATGCAACCTGATCACTTTAAGCTTACATTTTTACTTTGATTGCCACATTTAGTGAGTGGAGGCTATATTTTCTTATGCTTATCACTAGTTTCTTTTAATAATTGTCACTTTCAGTGTGTCAAGTCAATTTTCCCAATACTTATCATTAATCTTATAGGCATTATCACTTTACAAGTTAGTGTCATTATTTCATACCCCACCACTCTTTCATAGTCAAGGTTTTATCTGTATTGACTATTACTATCAGTCAATGTTATACTATATTTATATTGACTATTACTGTCGGGGTCAAGGTTATACTATATAACTATTACTTCAGGGTCAAGGGTTTTGTTTTTTGTATTGATTATCTTCAGTCAGCTTCCTGTATGTTAACTATCTGTCACAAAATGACTTTTGTAGCCCGCACCCACCCTTCTCTAAAAAAAAAACTACACATAAAGCTACCTTCTAGAAAATTTGACCCTTAACCACAGGCTGGAAACATACCTGAATGTTCCAGACAACTCATTAAACTAAACAATCAAAGCACAAACCAGCCACGTGAATGAATGTACCAGAAACGTACCTGTAAATTGTAAGTCAAATGCAGCTGACCATACAGGCAATACATATTTTGGCTCCCAATGTTAACAAAATATAACCATACTACTAACCCTATAAAATATAACAATACTACTAACCCTATAAAATATAACCATACTACTAACCCTATAAAATATAACCCTACTACTAACCCTATAAAATATAATCATACTACTAAACCTATAAAATATAACCATACTACTAACCCTATAAAATATAACCATACTACTAACCCTATAAAATATAACCACACTACTAAACCTATAAAATATAATCACACTACTAAACCTATTGCCAGATATCAACACACAAGGAAATCATCCTCTGTATATATTACTGCTGAAGATCAGCACTTTATCTGAGACTTTATCTACGATATCTGAGATGTTGAGTTCTATGAGCATAGAGCTGTGAAACAACACTAGAACAGGACCACTTTATCCTGGATTTTGACTTTGATGAGTTTTGCATCACAAACCAGCACCAGAGCAGAACAACCCACATGCCAAGGACCGGTTCAATGGACCATGTGAGCATTTTGCTAACAACATTCATTTGGACCTAGATAACATGTCAGGTGTAACTAAAATTATCTATTTATAAAGTCACAACCACATTGCTTCAGTCACATTGTAGACAAACTCCATCAAGATACTCTAAAGTTCACTCAGAAATATTCAGTGTTCTCTTATAAACTCATTCATAGTTTGCTCATAGTCATAGAAATGAACCAAAGAACTACTACAGTGCCATAAGACTCAAAATTAATATTCACTTATGACACAACATGGTTGTGATTTGAGTTATAAACATTTATACACTCTAATTGTAATTGTTGAATTATTTGCTCTATGTAATCATGCTGTCTTACCTTCTTATTGAATATCTTTATTGTTGATACTTAGACCTCTAGTGTTAGCTTGACTCACTTACATGTTATATGTTGTAGTCTGTTACCTGTATTTACTTACTATCCTGTCTGTATGTATCAGGGGGCTTGAGCCATCTTCTAGAACTACAACTCTTCTATTTTACACTATCGATCATTCCTATTTCCAACACGTGTGGCCAGCCAGAGGGTGTGTTTGGAGGATTTAGCCTTACTGGCGGCCCGGGGTGGAAGAGAATTTACATCTTGCCCTTCTCCCAGCAAAACATCACACTATCTCAGTGTCTAGTCAACAGTCTCCCGTATTTTAACTATCTCAGTGTCTACATCTCTCTTTTTGCTATTTCAGTGTCCAGTCGACATTTCCTGTATGTTGACTATCTCAATAACTAGTCGAGAGCTTCATGTATGCTATCACAGTAACTAGTTGACAGCTTCTCTTATGCTATTTCAGTAACTAGTTGACAGCTTCTCTTATGCTATTTCAGTAACTAGTTGACAGCTTCTCTTATGCTGACTATTTCAGTAACTAGTCGACAGATTCTTTTATGCTATCACAGTAACTAGTTGACAGCTTCTCTTATGCTGACTATTTCAGTAACTAGTCGACAGATTCTTTTATGAAGACCATTTCAGTAACTAGTTGAGAGCTTCTTTTATGCTATTTCAGTACTAGTCAACAGCTTCTTTTATGCTATTTCAGTAACTAGTCGACAGCTTCTTTTATGCTGACTATTTCAGTAACTAGTCGACAGCTTCTTTTATGCTGACTATTTCAGTAACTAGTCGACAGCTTCTTTTATGCTATTTCAGTACTAGTCGACAGCTTCTTTTATGCTGACTATTTCAGTAACTAGTCGACAGCTTCTTTTATGCTGACTATTTCAGTAACTAGTCGACAGCTTGTTTTATGCTGACTATTTCAGTAACTAGTCGACAGCTTCTTTTATGCTATTTCAGTAACTAGTCGACATTTTCTTATATGTTATCTCAGCATCCAATCGATTTTGCTTCTTTAAGCTTTCTTTCTCTAAACGAGTGACGTTTACACAGATTTCAGTTTTGTAGCTTTCAAGATTAATATACCCTATTGATTACTCCTTTTTTCATTGCTGTTCCCTAAATCTCTAGAACTTTATAGATTTCTGTTCCCTAACTCTCTAGAACTTTATAGATTTATGTGCTCTAACTCTCTAGAACTTTATAGATTTCTGTGCCCTAATTGTCTAGAACTTTATAGATTTCTGAGTCCTAATTCTGTATAACTTAAAAAAAATGTGCTCTAATTGCCAAAAGCTTTATACATTTTTATGCCCTAATTTTCTAGAAGATTTTTGTGCCCTAATTTTTTAAGTATTTCTGATTGTTTTCTCTGTAATCAGTGTGCAGAGTAGCTTTTAGTACTTTGAAAGGTTCTCTTTCCCTGAAGATATTTTATATTAAAATATAATTTTATTATCTTTTTTATACAACTATTTGCTTATGTCTTTTAAAATTAACCCTTTGTATACAAGTATTTGCTTATGACTTTTAATATTAAGCATTTGTTAACAACTATTAATCTTATACTTTTAATATTAACCGTTTATATACAACTATTTGCCTTATGGCCTTTAACATTAATCTTTAGTTATACAACTGTACTCCTGAAGGCATTGTAACAGTCTGACAAGTGTTTAGTAATTTTCTTCAATCTTTGAATAATCATTGTATTACTTGTTTACTAATGTTTTCGCTACAAATATTTTGTATAGAATTTGTTTTCTGATAATTTGTTATACATTGTTTGTTTTGAGAAAAAATATTCTTTGTAGTCTATAGTGTTTAATATGGGCTTTCTGATTATTTTCTTTTAACATTCATTGCGCTGAGAGAAAGTATTCGACAAAGTTGAAGTATTTTTAGTTATGTTCTGAAAACTATTTCCCTAACTTATTTATAACCACGTCTATATACAATGAATTACTGAATTACTCCCCTTTTCAATTGTAGAGATGGTAGAGTACAACAACTATTTTCTTCATTATTTTATCTGACACTTGGAAGGACCTGCAAGTAAATAGTACTGCAAAGTACATAACTTGAGGATGTTGTTGAAAACTCTTTCGCTTTTGTGGAACGAGGGGTTCTCTTTTTTTGTCATGAACTGACTGAACTAGTGTGTCATTTGTGAACTGACTGAACTAGTGTGTCATTTGTGAACTGACTGAACTAGTGTGTCATTTGTGAACTGACTGAACTAGTGTGTCATTTGTGAACTGACTGAACTAGGTGCGTCATTTGTGAACTGACTGAACGAAGTGTGTCATTTTGTGAACTGACTGATCTGAATGTATCTTTTGTGCCATGAATTGACTGAACTAAATGTATCTCTGTGTTCCATAAATTGACTGATCTAAATGATGTATCTCTTTGTTCCATAAACTGACTAAACTAAATGTATCTCTTTGTTCCATAAACTGACTGAACTAAATGTATCTCTTTGTTCCATAAACTGACTGAACTAAATGTATCTCTTTGTTCCATAAACTGACTAAACTAAATGTATCTCTTTGTTCCATAAACTGACTGAACTAAATGTATCTCTTTGTTCCATAAACTGACTGAACTAAATGTATCTCTTTGTTCCATAAATTGACTGATCTAAGTGTATCTCTTTGTTCCATAAGCTGACTGATCTAAATGTATCTTTATATTCCATAAACTTGACTGAACTAAATGTATATCTTTGTTCCATAACTGACTGAATTAAATGTATATTTTTGCACCTTAACTGACTGAATTAAATTTATCATTTTTGCACCTTAACTGACTGAATGTATACGTAAACCTCAGAGCTACGGTCGGTTTCTTGCGAAATCTTACAGTTTGAAATAACAATGAAACATGTTGATACATGAACTCTCACATAGCGTACGTTGTCCCGAGTTGAGCCCCTGACCTACTTTGCCTGTCCTGGTGACTGGTAGGTCTCCATCCAAACACTCGGAAACTACTCGCATGTCTGTTGCAAGATTGCGCAGCCTAGGTCATTGTGACCTGAGAAGACGTCGTGCGGCAAGTCACCGATTGCAGAATTCCAAGGAACTCTTTCGATTGTTTCTCTGTATTATTTGCAGACTTACAAATACATGATATTTAGCTTAAACTTAAAACTCACATAAATTACATTGTATCTGCCTTCATAATGACATTAATATTGGGAGATACAAATGAACTAATTTAAATGTCGACTTTACAACTACATGACAGTTAGCTTATTTAAAAGTCACATAAATCATACTGCATCCCTCTTCATAATGACATTAATATTGGGTGATACAGATGAGATCACTTACAAAGTCAAATATCGATCTTATAAATGCATGACATTTAGCATGTATAATTCGTGTAGATCATAATGACAACTGTCTACCGTTTAATGACAGGACATTTAGCATGTATAATTCGTGTAGATCATAATGACAACTGTCTACCGTTTAATGACAGGACATTTAGCATGTATAATTCGTGTAGATCATAATGACAACTGTCTACCGTGTAATGGCAGGACATTCGTTTGTACAGAATTAAAACAATGATTTTTTAAAAAATCTTTAATGACATGACATTTAATTTGTATAGAAATAACATTTTAAACAAAATTACTATGCGCCCTCGTAATGAAAGATAGATTGTACAAAACTATTATCAAACCATCACAGTATTCTTGTAGAGTGTGGTAATTAAAAAAAAAAAGTAACGCGAAAAATAATATTATTACAATATATGTGCACACAGAGTCTTTAAGCAACTAATAAACAATAAGTATAATTAGTGAAAATAAAAGTAATTTTAATTAATCAACGTCGCCCAACATTTCACTGGTTCGAAGTATGATGCAGTTAAAGGAATATTTTCATTCTCCTGTCACTCACCCACACGTAATGTGTGAACTGGCCCTTTAGCATAGATGTTCTTATTGTCTTCTCTCACTCATACACGTAACGTGTGATTTAGCCTTTAGCGTAGATACGCTTACTGTCTTATCTCATATACGTAATGTGTGAACTGGCGTTTAGCTGATATGTTCTTACTCTCTTTTATCACTCATTCACGTAATGTGTGAACTGGCCTTTAATATAATTATATATCCTTACTGTCTTATCTCGTTCGTACGCTTGATACATGGTCTGGCGTATAATGTAGATGTTCTTGCTGTTTTCTCTTATTAACGTACGTTATGTGTGACCTGATCTTCAAACTAGCTGTTCCTACTTTCTACTGAAATATGTAGTGTGTGGTGTGATTTTCAGTCTACTTGTTATTTCCCTTTGTTATTCATAAAAGTGATCTTTAGTTAAATGCTTTCTACTGTTCTCGTTCGTAGATATACTCAATGTGTGATCTGTGGCCTTAACTCTTTTATATTTTTTGCTTCCTGACCTATTATACGGAATGTGTGATCTGAACTTCAATTATTTTTTTCATTTACTGCCCTGTCACCTGATATATATGGTTGATGAACTGGCCTTTAGCTAAATGTTTAGACTGGCCCTCTCTCTGACATACGTAATGTGCGATATGTTCTTTAGCTGAAGGTTTTGATGGGCCCTCTCTCAGCCATACACCATGTGTGATCTGGCCTTAATCCAAATGCTACTTACCAGCCTCTCACACTATGTGTGACCTGGCCTTAAACCAAATGCTACTTACCAGCCTCTCATACTATATGTAATCTGGCCTTAAGCCAAATGCTCCTTACTGGCCTCTCACACTATATGTGATCTGGCCTTAAGCCAAATGCTCCTTACTGGCCTCTCACACTATATGTAATCTGGCCTTAAGCCAAATGCTACTTACTGGCCTCTCACACTATCTGTGATCTGGCCTTAAGCCAAATGTTACTTACTGACCTCTCACACTATCTGTGATCTGGCCTTAAGCCAAATGCTACTTACTGACCTCACACTTGCATACAGCATGACTGATTTCAGCCCGGATACTCTTGATGTCACTTGGAAAGCCTAGCAAATATTTTTAAAGTTTGCTAACGTCGTCTTTATGCTTGGGGCCCTGCTGGTATTTGCCGAATTTTCTCTGAGAAAGGTCAGGTTGGTCTTGACCTGTCAAAGTAGGCCACCTTTGTTCCTTTTCAATATCGCTAACTTGTCTCATTTATGTGAAAAAAATAGGCTGCGATAAAAAGAAATGGAAACTACATTAACCAGGATTAACTTCATCCATTAGCGTGATCTAGAGTTGCGTACGTTAATCCACACCAATCGCATAAGAAACTATTACCGTTTAAGACGAAGTAGGTCAGTAAGTTTCACAAACGTTCGCTAGCTAGCTCGCTTCGTGGTAACAAACTTTAAGGTCAAGATCCACGATTGATTAGTTGCATTTTATATCTTTTATGAGTCTAACTTTTGTTGCGCATAATATTTTTTGCTGTTTAAATTTTGTCTTCATGACTTGATGTTGAATAAAACTCATTAATTTTTTCAGATTAATCTCTGCTATTGTAATATAATTTTTAAATAGAAATATTCGTTATACTGTAGCAGAGAATCTTGAAATACCAGTCTTGAAAATAATACTTTTCTGGAAGTATAATGTACAAATGTACTTTAATTAATAAAGCAAGTTTTCTCCTTGGCCAGTTTACACTCAGCTCAGTGTGTACAAGTATATTCCTGTTTGTACTCATTACAGTGTGTAAAGGTACATTTCTGTTTACCCTTAATACAGTGTGTAAAAGTGCATTCCAATTTGTACTCAATACAGTTTGTAAGCACTCTTTCATAATTGATAACATGCGTAATGTGTAATGTTTAATGTGTAAATATTTAAAAATCTATATTACTCATCCAAAATAATCATTTCATAAGCAGTAATGTGTGTGAAAACGTATACAGCACTTTGTCACAATGACCAAGTTCACACACCATACAATGTATAAATGTCCCTTACAATACAAAACTTTTTCACAGTGACCAAATTCACAAGCCATACAATGTATAATGTGCCTTTCAATACAGCAATTTTTCACAATAAGTTAACACGCCATACAATGTTTAAATGTATCTTACAATACAGCAATTTGCACGCTATGACCAAGTTCACACGACATATAATATTTAAATGTACCTTACAATACTTCAATTCGCACGCTATGACCAAATTCATACGCCATACAATGTATAAATGTACCTAACAAATACAGCAATTCCCACGCTATGACAGGGTTCACGCACCATACAATGTATAAATGTACCTTACAATACAGCAATTTGCACGCTATGTTCGCACGCAAAAGAGTTAAATTTGATGTAGCTGTACAATTGTGCACTACCTTACTGATCAATCTCTCATGCAGTGCAATGTGTAACTGACCTGTGTCAAACAGCATTTTTGAGCACTGATAAATTTCACATACAATAGAATGATCTGTGTCAAACAATATTATCACACCATAATATTTTAATTAGCTACTATACCACCCAATTAATTTAATTAACTAGTATACCATACTATTTAAATAGCCAATATACTATTACACAATTCTAACTAGCTCTTATGTCATATAATATTGCACTAAGATGACCAACGCGCAAACTGTTAAGTATAATGGTATTATACGCTCGCCATAAATGTATGGTATTATACGCTCACCATAAAATGTATGGTATTATACGCTCGCCATAAAATGTATGGTATTATACACGCACCGTAAAATGTATGGTATTATACACGCACCATAAAATGTATGGTATTGTACACGCACCGTAAAATGTATGGTATTATACACGCACCATAAAATGTATGGTATTATACACGCACCGTAAAATGCATGGTATTATATACGCACCATAAAATGTATGGTTTTAGTTCTTGTCACAAAACCATCAAGTAAAAACTGTCCCATCGTATTAACCATTGTGGCAATAGCATTCATCATAAAACCAGCAAAGTAATAACTGTCTATTCGTATAACTCTATGGTGGTATTAACTCTAATCACATAAATTGTGGCATTAACTATCTCATAATAACCAGCAAGGCATAAACCATTTTATAATTACCATTAATATATTAATTCTCTCGTAATAACCATCAAGGCATTATCTCATAATAACCATTTATGTATTAGTTCTCTCATGATAACCACAAAGGTATTAATTACTTCATAATAACTATCATGGCATTAATTATCGTATAATAACCACCAAGCAATTAACTATTTCATAATAACTATCAAGGCATTAAGTATTGCATAATGACCATCAAGGCATTAACTGTCTGTTATAATAACCATCAAGGTATTAACCATCTCATCATATATATCATGGTATTAATTAATACATATAAATCTCATCATGTACGATTAATACATATAAATCTCATCGTATACATCATGGTATTAATTAATACATATAAATCTCATCGTACATAAATAAAGATGAATTTGGCCGTGAAACAAACATGTTCAGTATTAAATAATCTATGCTTTCTCGTCATATAATCTAACAGAGATTATTAACCTCTCTTATTATTAACCTCTCTTATCATACCAAAGAAAACGGTTTTTGGTTTGTTCTTTTCTTCTTCTTCTTCTTCTTTTTTTTTTTTTTTTTTTTTTTTTGGTGTGGGGGGAGGGGGTTCTCGCTGACAATTCCCTTCAGAAGCCGCACTAGACTTTTAGATTATTTTATCGTTAGATATTCTCTGGGTTGTTTCTCAGGGACTTCCTCTCCTCAGTGGATTCTGGAGAGGGGGTGGGGTGATGCTGCGTTGGAGGAGGTGGTGGTTTTCCTTGCATGCCATTGGTGGTGTTGTGGGGGTGTAGCTTGTTCGGAAAGGAGCGCTTTGTCTGTTGAGGCGGTGGTGAGCTGTGGACGTAGTGAGCTCCCCCTCCGTTGCTTTCAGTTGTACTTGTGTTGCAATTTATCTTGTAGTTAAGTCTTGTTTCTTGGTAGCTGTTTAGTGGAAGTAGGTGTTGTAGTTGATTGCTGAAGCGTTTCGGTGATGGGTGTGTTGAGAGGTGTGTGCATCCGGTACTTTTCAGGGCCACTCAACTGGATCTGTACATTGTTAAGTGAACTCTTTCCATTTAAACCAGTACCCTTTACACCTAATCGCTCAGCTGACCTTGACACGCGACGAGCAGTCAGTGACTCAGCAGTCTGCTAATTATGTGCAGCCTGTCTGTGGAAACCTTTAATGAAGCAGGAATGGTTGTTTCGCTTTTAAGAGAATACTGTTAACGAACTTTTATCGTGCTTGCCAGACAATACCATCATCATCAGGTTTGTTTCAAGGCCATGCTCATCTTTACTGACTGTTTTGTACACCGAACACAGAAGTGATGGATTGGTAGCCAGGTGTTCAGTGCGTTTAGTGCGTTTAATCTGTCAGTTAACACACTCAGTGCCGTCTTAAAGCATGGGCACGCTGAGCAATTGCCCGGGGGCCCCATGCTAATCTACGTATGTTGTGACTTGCTGTCAATTTTTATTCCCGTGAGTGGTTGTGTAGATAGGGGTCCCAATGCACTACTTTGCCCGTGGGCCTATAATGCTTTTAAGACGGCCCTGGACACACTGTCACTTTCATCATGGCATCCTTTGACTGAGCGAATGTCAGAGACATGGCAGCCAACGGTTATATAAAGTATCGTTATATGTCGTCTCTGATCGAGAATAAAATAGCTATTAATACCAAGAAGTGGGAGGGGGGAATAGACAATACTAAGAAACTTTTATTTTTATTTTTATCACTGATAAAACCTTTGAATACATTCTTGAGCAATTGGTTGGCCGCAAAATGTGCATAATTATGGGGTTGACTGAATAATGAGTATGTAATGGGTAAATAATGAGTATACAATGCATAGGTTGGACAATAAGAGCTGCATACTGGCTTTGCCGCATAATGAATATACAATAAGGCGGCTGTATAATGATTAAATAATGAGTGTGTAGCATAATGAGTAAATAATGAGTATATAATGAGTGGCTAGTATAATGATTATATATTGAGAGTGTTGCATACTGGGTATAAAATTACTAAATAATGAGTATATAATGAGTAGGCTGAATGGCATGATGTAGCCACAACGTTAAATATAGTCTACCCCCAAACCTATCCGTAAGGAGCGATGATCGCTACCCGTGATCTGGAATGCGGTCCTAATTTAAACTGACCATTCAGAGCACTGCCTGACCGCTTGTGATGCATGCGTAATTAGACGGCAGACCAGCATGATCGAGCGTAGAGGCCAGACGTAACGTAATACATAGTTCTCTCGGCTTACCAATAACTACATGTACTTCGTGTGAGATGCTTATTACTTATTGTTGCTGGTCAACAAATACATCATCCACAATGCATATTGCCAAAGATCGGCGGCACCTTATCGTCGATGACGAACCTTTGACCGAGCGCTGAGCCGCGAAGGCAACGCCTGATTTAAGTAGATAAGTGCCAGGGGCATTGTTCCACTGGAGTGACTGGACGAACATCTACCACTCGCTGAAATAACGAGACAACATCTACCACTCATCTACCGCTGAAATAACGAGACATCTACCACTCGCTGAAATAACGAGACAACATCTACCACTCATCTACCGCTGAAATAACGAGACAACATCTACCACTCGTTGAAATAACCTAGACAACATATACCACTCTTTGAAATAACGTAGACAACATACACCACTCGCTGAAATAACCTAGACAACATCGTAACATGCAGCTTTTTAGTTAAGTTGGCTATACACCTCGCTTTTCTTAGTTTCAACAACTTCTTCAGTTCTTACTTTGTGATTCAAACCAACTCCAATTATTCCTGTTATCCTGTTCATATTGTTAGCAATTACTTAACCAGAAGTTTCTATTTTCATTTTCTTTCTTACATGTATTTATTGATACCTAGATCGCTTTTGTTGGCGTGACTCACTTTCACGTTATATGTTGTCAGTCTGTCACTTTAATTAAATAGCCCGGTTTGTACTTATCACAAGTCCCTGAACTTTATTCTTGTCTCATTCTTCTATTCTGCCACTGTTTTCTTTCTATCTAACATGTCTGACCCGACAAAAGATGCGTTGTGAGTGGTGGAAGAATTAACATCTTGTATCACTCCCAAATAGGGTCTCCCACTCATTACGATATGTGGATATAAACACACTTTTGTTTCAAAGGCTGTGACTGTGACGTGATATCACTGTGCTTATGTAAATATGTACACACGAAGAACAGACTCACTTAGCAGCACTGCGCATGCCCAAGCAGGTTGGTTTCACAGCCACACGAAGTATCAAGAAGCCTAAACTTAACGCACCCCACGTCCACACTCCTTTGATCAACACGGATACAGCTTCCTCTATTTTGTTGTGACGTATAATGTCTAAAAGACAAAGCCAATGTTTGTTTTAGGCCGAATTTTCTCGGTTCGAAATTTTGATTTGGACATGTTTCCGAGTTGAAGCAAGCTTTCGAGTTGTAAGACTGAATGTCTTTGTTGTCCGAGTTAAAGTGAGTTTTCCGAGTTGCAAGACTTTGATTGTCTCTGTTTTCCGAATTGCACGACTTTAGATCTAAGTGCTATTTGTTTCAGAAATAAAATCAACTTCCTGTAGTGACCAAAGGAGAAATACTCTTTGTTCGCAAGCTGACGTGTCCCGGTTAACGGACATCAGACCCTTGTCTGTTGAATGAAAAGCAACATAACGTGTTCTGTTGACGTGACATCAAAACCTGTACCTGTTGACGTGACATCAAAACCTGTACATGTTGACGTGACATCAAAACCTGTACCTGTTGACGTGACATCAACACCTGTAACTCTTGACGTGACATCAAAACTTGTACCTGTGGACGTGACATCAAAACCTTTACCTGTTGATGTGACATCAAAACCTTTACCTGTTGATGTGACATCAAAACCTGTAACTCTTGACGTGACATAAAAACCTATACCTGTTGACGTGACATCAAAACATATATGTTGAAAACGTCATAACAGATTCTATACTTGTTGACGCGGCAGACATTGAAATAGACAATAGCATTTCCTTCACTACAAGATACTACAGACAACAATTGAACGATTTAATAAGAATTTGCCGTTACTTCTGTCATCATTTATATCTTTAAATTATTCTTATCGCCTTTTCTTTTACTGTTCTTGTTATGCCTAAAACAATACATGAATCCTTACCAAATAATTTCACCGTGCATTTCATAATCATAAAGTTTGCAAATTTCTTCATCTATGCATTATGATCAAACTTATTACAATTTACAAATTTCATTGTTATATCTATCAATCTAAGATTTAAACGGTTTACATAATCTATTATCGTTTTTGTAATTTGAGCTAAATAAAATTAGTTTTTGTGTACTTTATCTATTTATTATTATCGTTGTTGTAATTTGACCTAAATAAAATTAGTTTTATTGTACTTTACCTATTTATTAGTATCGTTGTTGTAATTTGACCTAAATATAAAATTAGTTTTAGTGTACTTTACCTATTTATTAGTATCGTTGTTTGACCTAAATAAAATTAGTTTTAGTGTACTTTACCTATTTATTAGTATCGTTGTTGTAATTTGACCTAAATAAAATTAGTTTTTGTGTACTTGACCTATTTATTTCTTAGCAAACCATCCGTGCACTGCGTCTCGTGAAAGATCGTTGTCATAACAGTGGCGACGGGTTAATGAAATGTTTTATTATGACAATATTTCTTGTTTGTTTATTTAACTCTCTATCATAGCATGCTGTGAGAATTATATGTGTGTGTGTGTGTGTGTGTGTGTGTGTGTGTGTGTGTGTGTGTGTGTGTGTGTGTGAATGGGACTATCTGTCTGTCCATCTGTATGATATGAGAACAATCACATTACTTGCGACTAGTCATTTCATGAATGAATAAGACAGTTACACAGGGAGTGTGGAACATGATACCAACATGCATAGTCGCACTCACCCATCAAACACGTCGCAGTGTGCATTGAGGAAGACAGATAGTAATAAATATTAAACAGTAAAACTATGATAATCAAAGTACTGTTGTCACTGAAGTGGTAACAATTTAAATAATATAACTATGATTGAAACAGCCTCGGACAAGATAAAAATAATGGAGACATGTTAAAAAACAGTATAACTATGATTAAAACAATTGTCAGCCTTGAAACAGAGGCATATGTTAAAAATAGTATAATTGCGATGAAAAAAATGGTCAGCCTTGAAACAGACACATGTTTTTAAAATAGTATAACTATGATTAAAACAATTGTCAGCTTTAAAACAGACACATGTTTTAAAAATAGTATGACTATGATTAAAACAATTGTCAGCCTTGAAACAGACACATGTTTTAAAAATAGTATAACTATGATTAAAACAATTGTCAGCCTTGAATAAAATAGGTAATGACGCATGTAAAGTATGAGAGACAAAATCTATCATCCTTGAATAAGACACATAGTGACACATATAATGACAGAGTGACATATGTTAAATAGCAATAACATAATCAATAATATATAATCAACACTCAATAATAAGCTGAGAAGAAGCTACAAGATCAACAGCAATAATAAATTTAAGTCAAAAGCCTTCAATGTGGTTTCTTATCATCATTGTCTTTTCACCTAAATCTGCCAATTCATGCTTACTTTATCTTTTATCTTTTTATATTATCATCATTTTCTTTTCACCTCAATCTGCCAATTCATGTTTATTTTATCTTTTATCTTTTTATATTATCTGACTCAGTACGTATTCATCTGTTCAAGTCTTTGTCTCTTGATCTCATTTGCTCTTTTACACGTTTTTCTCATAGCAGACGTAAAATATCTAAAACGTGAGCAGACAATGTTTATGACTGTACGTAAAATATCTGACTGTACTTAAAATATCCTAAACGTGAGCAGACAATGTTTATGACTGTACGTAAAATATCTGACTGTACTTAAAATATCCTAAACGTGAGCAGACAATGTTTATGACTGTACGTAAAATATCTATAACGTGAGCAGACAATGTTTATGACTACGTAAAATATCTAAAACGTGAGCACACAATGTTTATGACTACGTAAAATATCTAAAACGTGAGCAGACAATGTTTATGACTACGTAAAATATCTAAAACGTGAGCAGACAATGTTTATGACTGTACGTAAAATATCTAAAACGTGAGCAGACAATGTTTATGACTACGTAAAATATCTAAAACGTGAGCAGACAATGTTTATGACTGTACGTAAAATATCTAAAACGTGAGCAGACAATGTTTATGACTACGTAAAATATCTAAAACGTGAGCAGACAATGTTTATGACTGTACGTAAAATATCTAAAACATGAGCAGACAATGTTTATGAGTGTACGTAAAAGGCGACCACCAGTGCAAGTTAAAGCCACACTATTAAAATGTCAGTCCGTCTGACTCTCTACAGTCTACACGAAAACCATAAACATGGATCTCCAACAAACTGTCATTTAGTCTCTGAACACTACTCGAACAGCATGCCCGACACTACTGTTTTCCCTGTCTACAGTGTCCTTGCCAAGTCAGTTGCAAGTGAGTAGTGATAGTACAAAAAAAAAAGTAAATGACAAGGCTAACGACAATGACAACGACAACTTCAAAGTCCTCGCTTCTCGTGCGCAAGGGCACGTAACTCAGACACTGAGATGAAAGCGATAGCACTTGCAATGTAAATGTTGTAGTGGATGTGAAATATGTTAGTAAGGTTGTGTAAACAATCATCTTAATTGTCGAGTAGAAACTCAAATTCTTGTCCGTTTACCCACCCTCCCCTTTCCTGAAGCGGTGTTCACATAACGGATGCATCGCGTTGTTGTACGCTCAGGGCAACATGCACACAGCATCCATGTCGTAGTTCGGTCGCTGACGTTACAAGACCTTAATGAATCAGACCACAACGTGAGCAGTTGTCAAGTCGGTCGTAATGGATAATCCCGAGGGAAAATGCACGAAAGGAAGTGTATTTTATTTCTATCTTATTTATGGAAAACACTTCCGAAAATTCATTAGCTCACCGCACTTAATGACCTAGTTACCGACCTTTCCCATAACACCAAAGAACAGAACATAACACATCGTGCCCCTGACAAGCAAGTGCATTATTAAATGAACACATTGTGTACCAGACAAGCAAGTGCATTATTCTGAACACACTGTGTACCAGACAAGCAAGTGTATTATTAACAGAATACACTCTGTCCAGACAAGCAAGTGTATTATTAATAGAACACATTGTCTCACAGCTAAGTCAGTGATTGATTAACAGAACACAGTGTGTCACAGACAAGCAATTGCACTTGTAATAATGGAGCAATGCCACAAACGAACAAATGTATGATTAATAGATGATAGTACTTATACCAGCTAATGTGTATGATTTGAAAGAAATCTCAATGTGCTACAGCCATGTAATTTAAAGATTAGTATTAGGACACACTATGTCACAAACAAGCAGTTGTGGGATTGACAAAGCACATATGACCATA